>JAWMAG010000036.1:0-7500 GCA_037013455.1 Ceratitis rosa | reverse complement strand
TAATAATAATAATAATAATAATAATAATAATAATAATAATAATAATAATAATAATAATAATAATAATAATAATAATAATAATAATAATAATAATAATAATAATAATAATAATAATAATAATAATAATAATAATAATAATAATAATAATAATAATAATAATAATAATAATAATAATAATAATAATAATAATAATAATAATAATAATAATAATAATAATAATAATAATAATAATAATAATAATAATAATAATAATAATAATATTAATAATAATAATAATAATAATAATAATAATATTAATAATAATAATAATAATAATAATAATAATAATAATAATAATAATAATAATAATAATAATAATAATAATAATAATAATAATAATAATAATAATAATAATAATAATAATAATAATAATAATAATAATAATAATAATAATAATAATAATAATAATAATAATAATAATAATAATAATAATAATAATAATAATAATAATAATAATAATAATAATAATAATAATAATAATAATAATAATAATAATAATAATAATAATAATAATAATAATATAATAATAATAATAATAATAATAATAATAATAATAATAATAATAATAATAATAATAATAAAATAATAATAATAATAATAATAATAATAATAATAATAATAATAATAATAATAATAATAATAATAATAATAATAATAATAATAATAATAATAATAATAATAATAATAATAATAATAATAATAATAATAATATAATAATAATAATAATAATAATAATAATAATAATAATAATAATAATAATATAATAATAATAATAATAATAATAATAATAATATAATAATAATAATAATAATAATAATAATAATAATAATATAATAATAATAATAATAATAATAATAATAATAATAATAATAATAATAATAATAATAATAATAATAATAATAATAATAATATAATAATAATAATAATAATAATAATAATAATAATAATAATAATAATAATAATAATAATAATAATAATAATAATAATAATAATAATAATAATAATAATAATAATAATAATAATAATAATAATAATATAATAATAATAATAATAATAATAATAATAATAATAATAATAATAATAATAATAATAATAATAATAATAATAATAATAATAATAATAATAATAATAATAATAATAATAATAATAATAATAATAATAATAATAATAATAATAATAATAATAATAATAATAATAATAATAATAATAATAATAATAATAATAATAATAATAATAATAATAATAATAATAATAATAATAATAATAATAATAATAATAATAATAATAATAATAATAATAATAATAATAATAATAATAATAATAATAATAATAATATAATAATAATAATAATAATAATAATAATAATAATAATAATAATAATAATATTAATAATAATAATAATAATAATAATAATAATAATAATAATAATAATAATAATAATAATAATATTAATAATAATAATAATAATAATAATAATAATAATAATAATAATAATAATAATAATAATAATAATAATAATAATAATAATAATAATAATAATAATAATAATAATAATAATAATATAAATAATAATAATAATAATAATAATAATAATAATAATATTAATAATAATAATAATAATAATAATAATAATAATAATAATAATAATAATAATAATATAATAATAATATAATAATAATAATAATAATAATAATAATAATAATAATAATAATAATAATAATAATAATAATAATAATAATAATAATAATAATAATAATAATAATAATAATAAATAATAATAATAATAATATAATAATAATAATAATAATAATAATAATAATAATAATAATAATAATAATAATAATAATAATAATAATAATAATAATAATAATAATAATAATAATAATAATAATAATAATAATAATAATAATAATAATAATAATAATAATAATAATAATAATAATAATAATAATAATAATAATAATAATAATAATATAATAATAATAATAATAATAATAATAATAATAATAATAATAATAATAATAATAATAATAATAATAATAATAATAATAATAATAATAATAATAATAATAATAATAATAATAATAATAATAATAATAATAATAATAATAATAATAATAATAATAATAATAATAATAATAATAATAATAATAATAATAATAATAATAATAATAATAATAATAATAATAATAATAATAATAATAATAATAATAAATAATAATAATAATAATAATAATAATAATAATAATAATAATAATAATAATAATAATAATAATAATAATAATAATAATAATAATAATAATAATAATAATAATAATAATAATAATAATAATAATAATAATAATAATAATAATAATAATAATAATAATAATAATAATAATAATAATAATAATAATAATATAATAATAATAATAATAATAATAATAATAATAATAATAATAATAATAATAATAATAATAATAATAATAATAATAATAATAATAATAATAATAATAATAATAATAATAATAATAATAATATAATAATAATAATAATAATAATAATAATAATAATAATAATAATAATAATAATAATAATAATAATAATAATAATAATAATAATAATATAATAATAATAATAATAATAATAATAATAATAATAATAATAATAATAATAATAATAATAATATAATAATAATAATAATAATAATAATAATAATAATAATAATAATAATAATAATAATAATAATAATAATAATAATAATAATAATAATAATTAATAATAATAATAATAATAATAATAATAATAATAATAATAATAATAATAATAATAATAATAATAATAATAATAATAATAATAATAATAATAATAATAATAATAATAATAATAATAATAATAATAATAATAATAATAATAATAATAATAATAATAATAATAATAATAATAATAATAATAATAATAATAATAATAATAATAATAATAATAATAATAATAATAATAATAATAATAATATAATAATAATAATAATAATAATAATAATAATAATAATAATAATAATAATAATAATAATAATAATAATAATAATAATAATAATAATATAATAATAATAATAATAATAATAATAATAATAATAATAATAATAATAATAATAATAATAATAATAATAATAATAATAATAATAATAATAATAATAATAATAATAATAATAATAATAATAATAATAATAATAATAATATAATAATAATAATAATAATAATAATAATAATAATAATAATAATAATAATAATAATAATAATAATAATAATAATAATAATAATAATAATAATAATAATAATAATAATAATAATAATAATAATAATAATAATAATAATAATAATAATAATAATAATAATAATAATAATAATAATAATAATAATAATAATAATAATAATAATAATAATAATAATAATAATAATAATAATAATAATAATAATAATAATAATAATAATAATAATAATAATAATAATAATAATAATAATAATAATAATAATATTAATAATAATAATAATAATAATAATAATAATATTAATAATAATAATAATAATAATAATAATAATAATAATAATAATAATAATAATAATAATAATATTAATAATAATAATAATAATAATAATAATAATAATAATAATAATAATAATAATAATAATAATAATAATAATAATAATAATAATAATAATAATAATAATAATAATAATAATAATAATAATAATAATAATAATAATAATAATAATAAAATAATAATAATAATAATAATAATAATAATAATAATAATAATAATAATAATAATAATAATAATAATAATAATAATAATAATAATAATAATAATAATAATAATAATAATAATAATAATAATAATAATAATAATAATAATAATAATAATATAATAATAATAATAATAATAATAATAATAATAATAATAATAATAATAATAATAATATAATAATAATAATAATAATAATAATAATAATAATAATAATAATAATAATAATAATAATAATAATAATAATAATAATAATAATATAATAATAATAATAATAATAATAATATAATAATAATAATAATAATAATAATAATAATAATAATAATAATAATAATAATAATAATAATAATAATAATAATAATAATAATAATAATAATAATAATAATAATAATAATAATAATAATAATAATAATAATAATAATAATAATAATAATAATAATAATAATAATAATAATAATAATAATAATAATAATAATAATAATATAATAATAATAATAATAATAATAATAATAATAATAATAATAATATAATAATAATAATAATAATAATAATAATAATAATAATAATAATAATAATAATAATAATAATAATAATAATAATAATAATAATAATAATAATAATAATAATAATAATAATAATAATAATAATAATAATAATAATAATAATAATAATAATAATAATAATAATAATAATAATAATAATAATAATAATAATAATAATAATAATAATAATAATAATAATAATATAATAATAATAATAATAATAATAATAATAATAATAATAATAATAATAATAATAATAATAATAATAATAATAATAATAATAATAATAATAATAATAATAATAATAATAATAATAATAATAATAATAATAATAATAATAATAATAATAATAATAATAATAATAATAATAATAATAATAATAATAATAATAATAATAATAATAATAATAATAATAATAATAATAATAATAATAATAATAATAATAATAATAATATAATAATAATAATAATAATAATAATAATAATAATAATAATAATAATAATAATAATAATAATAATAATAATAATAATAATAATAATAATAATAATAATAATAATAATAATAATAATAATAATAATAATAATAATAATAATAATAATAATAATAATAATAATAATAATAATAATAATAATAATAATAATAATAATAATAATAATAATAATAATAATAATAATAATAATAATAATAATAATAATAATAATAATAATAATAATAATAATAATAATAATAATAATAATAATAATATAATAATAATAATAATAATAATAATAATAATAATAATAATAATAATAATAATAATAATAATAATAATAATAATAATATAATAATAATAATAATAATAATAATAATAATAATAATAATAATAATAATAATAATAATAATAATAATAATAATAATAATAATAATAATAATAATAATAATAATAATAATAATAATAATAATAATAATAATAATAATAATAATAATAATAATAATAATAATAATAATAATAATAATAATAATAATAATAATAATAATAATAATAATAATAATAATAATAATAATAATAATAATAATAATAATAATAATAATAATAATAATAATAATAATAATAATAATAATAATAATAATAATAATAATAATAATAATAATAATAATAATAATAATAATAATAATAATAATAATAATAATAATAATAATAATAATAATAATAATAATAATAATAATAATAATAATAATAATAATAATAATAATAATAATAATAATAATAATAATAATAATAATAATAATAATAATAATAATAATAATAATAATATAATAATAATAATAATAATAATAATAATAATAATAATAATAATAATAATAATAATAATAATAATAATAATAATAATAATAATAATAATAATAATAATAATAATAATAATAATAATAATAATATAATAATAATAATAATAATAATAATAATAATAATAATAATAATAATAATAATAATAATAATAATAATAATAATAATAATAATAATAATAATAATAATAATAATAATAATAATAATAATAATAATAATAATAATAATAATAATAATAATAATAATAATAATAATAATAATAATAATATAATAATAATAATAATAATAATAATAATAATAATAATAATAATAATAATAATAATAATAATAATAATAATAATAATAATAATAATAATAATAATAATAATAATAATAATAATAATAATAATAATAATAATAATAATAATAATAATAATAATAATAATAATAATAATAATAATAATAATAATAATAATAATAATAATAATAATAATAATAATAATAATAATAATAATAATAATAATAATAATAATAATAATAATAATAATAATAATAATAATAATAATAATAATAATAATAATAATAATAATAATAATAATAATAATAATAATAATAATAATAATAATAATAATAATAATAATAATAATAATAATAATAATAATAATAATAATATAATAATAATAATAATAATAATAATAATAATAATAATAATAAATAATAATAATAATAATAATAATAATAATAATAATAATAATAATAATAATAATAATAATAATAATAATAATAATAATAATAATAATAATAATAATAATAATAATAATAATAATAATAATAATAATAATAATAATAATAATAATAATAATAATAATAATAATAATAATAATAATAATAATAATAATATAATAATAATAATAATAATAATAATAATAATAATAATAATAATAATAATAATAATAATAATAATAATAATAATAATAATAATAATAATAATAATAATAATAATAATAATAATAATAATAATAATAATAATAATAATAATAATAATAATAATAATAATAATAATAATAATAATAATAATAATAATAATAATAATAATAATAATAATAATAATAATAATAATAATAATAATAATAATAATAATATAATAATAATAATAATAATAATAATAATAATAATAATAATAATAATAATAATAATAATAATAATAATAATAATAATAATAATAATAATAATAATAATAATAATAATAATAATAATAATAATAATAATAATAATAATAATAATAATAATAATAATAATAATAATAATAATAATAATAATAATAATAATAATAATAATAATAATAATAATAATAATAATAATAATAATAATAATAATAATAATAATAATAATAATAATAATAATAATAATATAATAATAATAATAATAATAATAATAATAATAATAATAATAATAATAATAATAATAATAATAATAATAATAATAATAATAATAATAATAATAATAATAATAATAATAATAATAATAATAATAATAATAATAATAATAATAATAATAATAATAATAATAATAATAATAATAATAATAATAATAATAATAATAATAATAATAATAATAATAATAATAATAATAATAATAATAATAATAATAATAATAATAATAATAATAATAATAATAATAATAATAATAATAATAATAATAATAATAATAATAATAATAATAATAATAATAATAATAATAATAATAATAATAATAATAATAATAATAATAATAATAATAATAATAATAATAATAATAATAATAATAATAATAATAATAATATAATAATAATAATAATA